>HG992094.1:5844391-5856216 GCA_905220515.1 Lysandra coridon
TAATATGTGTATAATATAATAATAGTATAATAGTATAATAAATGGTTTAGAATTTTTTTTTTGCTGTAAATATTTAATGTTATTAAGTAGTCCCAATAGGGGTCTAATTTTTCAATTAAAATGTAAAAATAAGTTATTTTTCAATAATATTTGGCTTAAAACACTACCCTAATAACACTAAAAACCTATTCTAATCGGTTGTCCCAATAGGGTACAACCGGTCAATAAAAGTCTAGTTAAAACCAATGTATATAATATATAAATAAGCTGCAAAAGCAGTCGTCATAAATTGCAATGTCACAAAGATTTTTATTAAATTTTTCCAGGCACTCCAATAAGGAAGTGACTGGTCGAATATTATTAATTTTGCAATTTTTAAGAGACGATTTCGTCGGTCAGAGTACTTCTTTGGTCAAGTTTATTTGCCGGCCAAACCCGGTCCAGTCATATATCAATGTCCACTAATCGTGGTGTGTCTTTTGAAATCTATTTTAAATGCTTATATGAAAATTTTTCGCCTGTTGATTTTTAAAAGCAACGTCCTTTTATTCTAGTTTGGTTGTACTGGTTAGGAAAAGCATGCGCCTACGATTTTAAAATAGCAAAAACCCTATTATATCCTTATCGCCGTACGATCTCTTATAGTTAAAGAGCCGGCGCTCTCTTGGAATTTTTTTTTTTTTTTTTTTTTTTTTTTTTTTTTTTTTTTTTTTTTTTTTTTTTTTTTTTTTTTTTTTTTGTTTTATGTTTTTTATTTTGAATTTTTAATACACTTAAAAGATTTTAGCTAATTTTTATTTAATTATTCTTTACTGCATTTAATATTCCGAAATTTTACTATTTTTATTTTATATTTTCCTTTAATGTTTTATTATTATCTTGATAGTTAAGTAGAAATTTTTTTATATATTATATGTAATATATTTGTGTTTAATTTAAATTATTTTTTAGTTATATTTGTGTTTATTTAATTAATGTATTATTCGTTTTATTTTTTAAAGAGTCTACCCAGCGACGGCTCTTGGCCTACAAGACCACACACAGCGCTTTGACGCCAAGTGGGCGTGTCAGGGCTGCCACACGCTAGAATGTATTATTTATTTCCATCAATGGGCGGGACTAACCTGATGGGAATTTTAAGTTTTATTAACTTCCTGTTGTGCTAAAATTTAGATAATAATGTTATTTAAGTTCCCCTGCTATACCCTTTTATATGTTCTTATAATATGTATGTTTTATTTATGTGGTTTACGTTTTTTGTTCGAAATATTTTTAACTACTTATGGTGTTAGATTACTTTAATTTAATCAATGCTATTGTTTTATTGTTGTTTTATTAATTATCAATTTTAATTTGTTTACTGTTTTACTTATTATTTGTATTTTTATGATAATTTATTCAATTTAGTAATTTATTTATATTGCCAAATGATTTTCCTAGTTTGGATTATTTATATTTGTTTACTTGGGCTAGCACAAATTTTTTGGCAGCCCTGACAAAGCGCGTCAGTGGGCGGGGCAGTGAGCGAGATGGGTATCGCGCGCGTCAGCCCTACTTGTCTCGCTCGCACTTATGGTGCTATCGCTGCGTTATCGGTTGTGATCTATGGAATGTAGTCCGAGTGTTGAAGGTTGTAATTTAGTATTTTTAATTTGTTTAAATGTTAGTTTTGTAAGCTGTTTTATATTATGAAAAGAATATTGTATTAATTATTATTAACGTTTTTTATTAGTTTAATATTTTAGTTTCTGATTATTTACTAATAGACTTGACATATATGCTATTTGAGTTATTTTAATCTTATTGTTATGTTATTTTTATTTATTATATATGAAACATGAATTAAAATTTAGTTTTTCTAGATTGTTTTATTGTTTATTTAATGTGTTTCAATAATTTACCTTTACAAAGCAGCAATGTTCCCTGTTGCACCTCGGTCTATGGTGGGCGGGGCGGTGAGCGAGACGGATGTCGCGCGCGTCAACCCTACTTGTCTCGCTTGCACTTGTGGTGTTATTAACTATGTCCTATTGAATATAGTCCGAGCGTTAAAGTTTACTTTTAAGGTGGTTTTGAAGGTTGTTTTTGATTGTTAACTTAAACGTTTAACACTGTTAGCAATTACTATGTAGATAAATATTATATATGGTTTTAAGTTTTACGTTTTGTTTATGTTTTTATAAATTTTATTTTTAATTATTTTCTAATATTTAGAGATTTATATGTTTTTTATTTAATGTTAATTACAACTGACTCTAATTTATATAGATCTCCTTAATTTAATAGGAAATTAACAAGCTTAGGGAATTCTTTATGAGTTGAAACATATGTAGTTATTTAAACCACCTGTAGGCCCCGTGCTATACGACCACACAAGTTGAATAGTGGGTGGAGTCCAGGCGGGTTTTCGTTATCGCGCGTATTAGGGCTATCGGCTTGGAGTAATTTTCCACAAACGAGCTAAGAAATAACCTGATGTGATTTTATGTTTTATGGGTCCGATTTTATATTTAAGTTAAAGCAATGTACTCTAGTAGTATTTAAGAATCGCATTTACCGAATGACTTTATATAATACAATTTAAGTGTTACTTTTTATTAGTTTTAATTTAATATTTACTTCTAATTTTATATTTTAATGACTTTATTATTATTCACTTAAACCAGTTGTTAGTTTTCTAGATTTTAATGCAAATTTTTAACAAGTTTTTATCAATTTTAGCAATTTTATTATTTATTATATGTATATATCAATTTTGATTATCCAAATATCGTGAATAGAATTGCGTAACTCATTTAAAAATGACAATTAAGCTATTTAAAGGAGTTTCTATAAAAACACTTAACTAATTATGAAATTTATTATTTGCCGACGAAAAGCGTCATTTGCAACCCTAATTCTGCTGACCTAGTTTAAATTGTTGACGTCACAAATTGCTTACGTAAATTCCCGATTCCCGAGAAACTACCGAACGGAATGGAATGAAATTTGGTACTAGCAATTTGTGCTGTCCAGTCTATATTTTGGGCTATGTGTCTTCTTCTGTTCTTGAGTATTAGAGCTGCAATTTACTAATTTCCTAACTTGGGGGCGTGGCCCTGCCTCAATAGTTTTTTCTCTATGGAGTTTTACTCCCGTCGTAAAATTAAAATAAAACCTAAAATACTAAACTTAAATCTATGGGGCTACCTTACTTATATTGTATACACTATATATTATCCCTATACTGAGTTTCAGACTTATCAGTCTACTAGAAGTCTGTTAAATTTAGCTCTTAAAAACTAGTGTCGTTTTAACAACTTGAAGTGTCCGAATTTTGCACTTAACTGCACTTCCTGGACTCCCGGCTGCCGGAGGTAGTTCCTGATGCTGGTCCGCTGGGATGCTGCGAGTTTAGACCACCTAGGTCACGGTCTAGACTTTTTGGTTTTTCTGCTTTTCCGGCCGAACCGCACACAGGATCGCCGCGAAAATTTGCACACGGTAGGTACACTTCCTACCACACACAACAAAAATTTTAAAAGTCTAGGTCGTCGCTCAAAAACACGAGATCTAGACGACCTAAAATTTGTCACTTTTTGATAGTCGTTTTTCTCCGGAACTATGTACCCGATTTAAAAAAGAAAAACGGTTCTGTGTAGCCCCAATAGTTCCGCTTCGATTGGTGGCAGTCGCTTTCCTCTCCCGCACTTCCCCGCGCACGCACCTCTGGGTCCCCTCTCGGTTTTTGGCCTGCGGCTCCTCAACCAACCGCCAGAAAATTCTGGTTTTTTGGGAGGAGCAGCTCCGGGGTCTTGCACGTCGTTTGAAGTGAGAAAATGGGGGGGTTATCGCGACAAATCGCGCGCCGCACGCGTCGAAAGTTCAAAAGACCGGTGAAATTCCGGTTTTTGGTCAATATCTTGGGCTGGTGACGTCGGATTTCCACGCGGTTTTCTTTGTCACTCTCTTCTCGTCAAGCCGCGTCGAATGACGTATAGCACACTGCACTTTGACACTTTTAGCCGCGTAAACTGATTTTTAAGTACGGAGCGCGCGATTTTACGTGCTTCTCGGACCACGGTCGGAGCGGAACTGGTTAGGTTAGGTTAGGTTAGGTTAGGTTAGGTTAGGTTAGGTTAGGTTAGGTTAGGTTAGGTTAGGTTAGGTTAGGTTAGGTTAGGTTAGGTTAGGTTAGGTTAGGTTAGGTTAGGTTAGGTTAGGTTAGGTTAGGTTAGGTTAGGTTAGGTTAGGTTAGGTTAGGTTAGGTTAGGTTAGGTTAGGTTAGGTTAGGTTAGGTTAGGTTAGGTTAGGTTAGGTTAGGTTAGGTTAGGTTAGGTTAGGTTAGGTTAGGTTAGGTTAGGTTAGGTTAGGTTAGGTTAGGTTAGGTTAGGTTAGGTTAGGTTAGGTTAGGTTAGGTTAGGTTAGGTTAGGTTAGGTTAGGTTAGGTTAGGTTAGGTTAGGTTAGGTTAGGTTAGGTTAGGTTAGGTTAGGTTAGGTTAGGTTAGGTTAGGTTAGGTTAGGTTAGTTAGGTTAGGTTAGGTTAGGTTAGGTTAGGTTAGGTTAGGTTAGGTTAGGTTAGGTTAGGTTAGGTTAGGTTAGGTTAGGTTAGGTTAGGTTAGGTTAGGTTAGGTTAGGTTAGGTTAGGTTAGGTTAGGTTAGGTTAGGTTAGGTTAGGTTAGGTTAGGTTAGGTTAGGTTAGGTTAGGTTAGGTTAGGTTAGGTTAGGTTAGGTTAGGTTAGGTTAGGTTAGGTTAGGTTAGGTTAGGTTAGGTTAGGTTAGGTTAGGTTAGGTTAGGTTAGGTTAGGTTAGGTTAGGTTAGGTTAGGTTAGGTTAGGTTAGGTTAGGTTAGGTTAGGTTAGGTTAGGTTAGGTTAGGTTAGGTTAGGTTAGGTTAGGTTAGGTTAGGTTAGGTTAGGTTAGGTTAGGTTAGGTTAGGTTAGGTTAGGTTAGGTTAGGTTAGGTTAGGTTAGGTTAGGTTAGGTTAGGTTAGGTTAGGTTAGGTTAGGTTAGGTTAGGTTAGGTTAGGTTAGGTTAGGTTAGGTTAGGTTAGGTTAGGTTAGGTTAGGTTAGGTTAGGTTAGGTTAGGTTAGGTTAGGTTAGGTTAGGTTAGGTTAGGTTAGGTTAGGTTAGGTTAGGTTAGGTTAGGTTAGGTTAGGTTAGGTTAGGTTAGGTTAGGTTAGGTTAGGTTAGGTTAGGTTAGGTTAGGTTAGGTTAGGTTAGGTTAGGTTAGGTTAGGTTAGGTTAGGTTAGGTTAGGTTAGGTTAGGTTAGGTTAGGTTAGGTTAGGTTAGGTTAGGTTAGGTTAGGTTAGGTTAGGTTAGGTTAGGTTAGGTTAGGTTAGGTTAGGTTAGGTTAGGTTAGGTTAGGTTAGGTTAGGTTAGGTTAGGTTAGGTTAGGTTAGGTTAGGTTAGGTTAGGCTAGGTTAGGTTAGGTTAGGTTAGGTTAGGTTAGGTTAGGTTAGGTTAGGTTAGGTTAGGTTAGGTTAGGTTAGGTTAGGTTAGGTTAGGTTAGGTTAGGTTAGGTTAGGTTAGGTTAGGTTAGGTTAGGTTAGGTTAGGTTAGGTTAGGTTAGGTTAGGTTAGGTTAGGTTAGGTTAGGTTAGGTTAGGTTAGGTTAGGTTAGGTTAGGTTAGGTTAGGTTAGGTTAGGCTAGGTTAGGTTAGGTTAGGTTAGGTTAGGTTAGGTTAGGTTAGGTTAGGTTAGGTTAGGTTAGGTTAGGTTAGGTTAGGTTAGGTTAGGTTAGGTTAGGTTAGGTTAGGTTAGGTTAGGTTAGGTTAGGTTAGGTTAGGTTAGGTTAGGTTAGGTTAGGTTAGGTTAGGTTAGGTTAGGTTAGGTTAGGTTAGGTTAGGTTAGGTTAGGTTAGGTTAGGTTAGGTTAGGTTAGGTTAGGTTAGGTTAGGTTAGGTTAGGTTAGGTTAGGTTAGGTTAGGTTAGGTTAGGTTAGGTTAGGTTAGGTTAGGTTAGGTTAGGTTAGGTTAGGTTAGGTTAGGTTAGGTTAGGTTAGGTTAGGTTAGGTTAGGTTAGGTTAGGTTAGGTTAGGTTAGGTTAGGTTAGGTTAGGTTAGGTTAGGTTAGGTTAGGTTAGGTTAGGTTAGGTTAGGTTAGGTTAGGTTAGGTTAGGTTAGGTTAGGTTAGGTTAGGTTAGGTTAGGTTAGGTTAGGTTAGGTTAGGTTAGGTTAGGTTAGGTTAGGTTAGGTTAGGTTAGGTTAGGTTAGGTTAGGTTAGGTTAGGTTAGGTTAGGTTAGGTTAGGTTAGGTTAGGTTAGGTTAGGTTAGGTTAGGTTAGGTTAGGTTAGGTTAGGTTAGGTTAGGTTAGGTTAGGTTAGGTTAGGTTAGGTTAGGTTAGGTTAGGTTAGGTTAGGTTAGGTTAGGTTAGGTTAGGTTAGGTTAGGTTAGGTTAGGTTAGGTTAGGTTAGGTTAGGTTAGGTTAGGTTAGGTTAGGTTAGGTTAGGTTAGGTTAGGTTAGGTTAGGTTAGGTTAGGTTAGGTTAGGTTAGGTTAGGTTAGGTTAGGTTAGGTTAGGTTAGGTTAGGTTAGGTTAGGTTAGGTTAGGTTAGGTTAGGTTAGGTTAGGTTAGGTTAGGTTAGGTTAGGTTAGGTTAGGTTAGGTTAGGTTAGGTTAGGTTAGGTTAGGTTAGGTTAGGTTAGGTTAGGTTAGGTTAGGTTAGGTTAGGTTAGGTTAGGTTAGGCTAGGTTAGGTTAGGTTAGGTTAGGTTAGGTTAGGTTAGGTTAGGTTAGGTTAGGTTAGGTTAGGTTAGGTTAGGTTAGGTTAGGTTAGGTTAGGTTAGGTTAGGTTAGGTTAGGTTAGGTTAGGTTAGGTTAGGTTAGGTTAGGTTAGGTTAGGTTAGGTTAGGTTAGGTTAGGTTAGGTTAGGTTAGGTTAGGTTAGGTTAGGTTAGGTTAGGTTAGGTTAGGTTAGGTTAGGTTAGGTTAGGTTAGGTTAGGTTAGGTTAGGTTAGGTTAGGTTAGGTTAGGTTAGGTTAGGTTAGGTTAGGTTAGGTTAGGTTAGGTTAGGTTAGGTTAGGTTAGGTTAGGTTAGGTTAGGTTAGGTTAGGTTAGGTTAGGTTAGGTTAGGTTAGGTTAGGTTAGGTTAGGTTAGGTTAGGTTAGGTTAGGTTAGGTTAGGTTAGGTTAGGTTAGGTTAGGTTAGGTTAGGTTAGGTTAGGTTAGGTTAGGTTAGGTTAGGTTAGGTTAGGTTAGGTTAGGTTAGGTTAGGTTAGGTTAGGTTAGGTTAGGTTAGGTTAGGTTAGGTTAGGTTAGGTTAGGTTAGGTTAGGTTAGGTTAGGTTAGGTTAGGTTAGGTTAGGTTAGGTTAGGTTAGGTTAGGTTAGGTTAGGTTAGGTTAGGTTAGGTTAGGTTAGGTTAGGTTAGGCTAGGTTAGGTTAGGTTAGGTTAGGTTAGGTTAGGTTAGGTTAGGTTAGGTTAGGTTAGGTTAGGTTAGGTTAGGTTAGGTTAGGTTAGGTTAGGTTAGGTTAGGTTAGGTTAGGTTAGGTTAGGTTAGGTTAGGTTAGGTTAGGTTAGGTTAGGTTAGGTTAGGTTAGGTTAGGTTAGGTTAGGTTAGGTTAGGTTAGGTTAGGTTAGGTTAGGTTAGGTTAGGTTAGGTTAGGTTAGGTTAGGTTAGGTTAGGTTAGGTTAGGTTAGGTTAGGTTAGGTTAGGTTAGGTTAGGTTAGGTTAGGTTAGGTTAGGTTAGGTTAGGTTAGGTTAGGTTAGGTTAGGTTAGGTTAGGTTAGGTTAGGTTAGGTTAGGTTAGGTTAGGTTAGGTTAGGTTAGGTTAGGTTAGGTTAGGTTAGGTTAGGTTAGGTTAGGTTAGGTTAGGTTAGGTTAGGTTAGGTTAGGTTAGGTTAGGTTAGGTTAGGTTAGGTTAGGTTAGGTTAGGTTAGGTTAGGTTAGGTTAGGTTAGGTTAGGTTAGGTTAGGTTAGGTTAGGTTAGGTTAGGTTAGGTTAGGTTAGGTTAGGTTAGGTTAGGTTAGGTTAGGTTAGGTTAGGTTAGGTTAGGTTAGGTTAGGTTAGGTTAGGTTAGGTTAGGTTAGGTTAGGTTAGGTTAGGTTAGGTTAGGTTAGGTTAGGTTAGGTTAGGTTAGGTTAGGTTAGGTTAGGTTAGGTTAGGTTAGGTTAGGTTAGGTTAGGTTAGGTTAGGTTAGGTTAGGTTAGGTTAGGTTAGGTTAGGTTAGGTTAGGTTAGGTTAGGTTAGGTTAGGTTAGGTTAGGTTAGGTTAGGTTAGGTTAGGTTAGGTTAGGTTAGGTTAGGTTAGGTTAGGTTAGGTTAGGTTAGGTTAGGTTAGGTTAGGTTAGGTTAGGTTAGGTTAGGTTAGGTTAGGTTAGGTTAGGTTAGGTTAGGTTAGGTTAGGTTAGGTTAGGTTAGGTTAGGTTAGGTTAGGTTAGGTTAGGTTAGGTTAGGTTAGGTTAGGTTAGGTTAGGTTAGGTTAGGTTAGGTTAGGTTAGGTTAGGTTAGGTTAGGTTAGGTTAGGTTAGGTTAGGTTAGGTTAGGTTAGGTTAGGTTAGGTTAGGTTAGGTTAGGTTAGGTTAGGTTAGGTTAGGTTAGGTTAGGTTAGGTTAGGTTAGGTTAGGTTAGGTTAGGTTAGGTTAGGTTAGGTTAGGTTAGGTTAGGTTAGGTTAGGTTAGGTTAGGTTAGGTTAGGTTAGGTTAGGTTAGGTTAGGTTAGGTTAGGTTAGGTTAGGTTAGGTTAGGTTAGGTTAGGTTAGGTTAGGTTAGGTTAGGTTAGGTTAGGTTAGGTTAGGTTAGGTTAGGTTAGGTTAGGTTAGGTTAGTTAGGTTAGGTTAGGTTAGGTTAGGTTAGGTTAGGTTAGGTTAGGTTAGGTTAGGTTAGGTTAGGTTAGGTTAGGTTAGGTTAGGTTAGGTTAGGTTAGGTTAGGTTAGGTTAGGTTAGGTTAGGTTAGGTTAGGTTAGGTTAGGTTAGGTTAGGTTAGGTTAGGTTAGGTTAGGTTAGGTTAGGTTAGGTTAGGTTAGGTTAGGTTAGGTTAGGTTAGGTTAGGTTAGGTTAGGTTAGGTTAGGTTAGGTTAGGTTAGGTTAGGTTAGGTTAGGTTAGGTTAGGTTAGGTTAGGTTAGGTTAGGTTAGGTTAGGTTAGGTTAGGTTAGGTTAGGTTAGGTTAGGTTAGGTTAGGTTAGGTTAGGTTAGGTTAGGTTAGGTTAGGTTAGGTTAGGTTAGGTTAGGTTAGGTTAGGTTAGGTTAGGTTAGGTTAGGTTAGGTTAGGTTAGGTTAGGTTAGGTTAGGTTAGGTTAGGTTAGGTTAGGTTAGGTTAGGTTAGGTTAGGTTAGGTTAGGTTAGGTTAGGTTAGGTTAGGTTAGGATAGGTTAGGTTAGGTTAGGTTAGGTTAGGTTAGGTTAGGTTAGGTTAGGTTAGGTTAGGTTAGGTTAGGTTAGGTTAGGTTAGGTTAGGTTAGGTTAGGTTAGGTTAGGTTAGGTTAGGTTAGGTTAGGTTAGGTTAGGTTAGGTTAGGTTAGGTTAGGTTAGGTTAGGTTAGGTTAGGTTAGGTTAGGTTAGGTTAGGTTAGGTTAGGTTAGGTTAGGTTAGGTTAGGTTAGGTTAGGTTAGGTTAGGTTAGGTTAGGTTAGGTTAGGTTAGGTTAGGTTAGGTTAGGTTAGGTTAGGTTAGGTTAGGTTAGGTTAGGTTAGGTTAGGTTAGGTTAGGTTAGGTTAGGTTAGGTTAGGTTAGGTTAGGTTAGGTTAGGTTAGGTTAGGTTAGGTTAGGTTAGGTTAGGTTAGGTTAGGTTAGGTTAGGTTAGGTTAGGTTAGGTTAGGTTAGGTTAGGTTAGGTTAGGTTAGGTTAGGTTAGGTTAGGTTAGGTTAGGTTAGGTTAGGTTAGGTTAGGTTAGGTTAGGTTAGGTTAGGTTAGGTTAGGTTAGGTTAGGTTAGGTTAGGTTAGGTTAGGTTAGGTTAGGTTAGGTTAGGTTAGGTTAGGTTAGGTTAGGTTAGGTTAGGTTAGGTTAGGTTAGGTTAGGTTAGGTTAGGTTAGGTTAGGTTAGGTTAGGTTAGGTTAGGTTAGGTTAGGTTAGGTTAGGTTAGGTTAGGTTAGGTTAGGTTAGGTTAGGTTAGGTTAGGTTAGGTTAGGTTAGGTTAGGTTAGGTTAGGTTAGGTTAGGTTAGGTTAGGTTAGGTTAGGTTAGGTTAGGTTAGGTTAGGTTAGGTTAGGTTAGGTTAGGTTAGGTTAGGTTAGGTTAGGTTAGGTTAGGTTAGGTTAGGTTAGGTTAGGTTAGGTTAGGTTAGGTTAGGTTAGGTTAGGTTAGGTTAGGTTAGGTTAGGTTAGGTTAGGTTAGGTTAGGTTAGGTTAGGTTAGGTTAGGTTAGGTTAGGTTAGGTTAGGTTAGGTTAGGTTAGGTTAGGTTAGGTTAGGTTAGGTTAGGTTAGGTTAGGTTAGGTTAGGTTAGGTTAGGTTAGGTTAGGTTAGGTTAGGTTAGGTTAGGTTAGGTTAGGTTAGGTTAGGTTAGGTTAGGTTAGGTTAGGTTAGGTTAGGTTAGGTTAGGTTAGGTTAGGTTAGGTTAGGTTAGGTTAGGTTAGGTTAGGTTAGGTTAGGTTAGGTTAGGTTAGGTTAGGTTAGGTTAGGTTAGGTTAGGTTAGGTTAGGTTAGGTTAGGTTAGGTTAGGTTAGGTTAGGTTAGGTTAGGTTAGGTTAGGTTAGGTTAGGTTAGGTTAGGTTAGGTTAGGTTAGGTTAGGTTAGGTTAGGTTAGGTTAGGTTAGGTTAGGTTAGGTTAGGTTAGGTTAGGTTAGGTTAGGTTAGGTTAGGTTAGGTTAGGTTAGGTTAGGTTAGGTTAGGTTAGGTTAGGTTAGGTTAGGTTAGGTTAGGTTAGGTTAGGTTAGGTTAGGTTAGGTTAGGTTAGGTTAGGTTAGGTTAGGTTAGGTTAGGTTAGGTTAGGTTAGGTTAGGTTAGGTTAGGTTAGGTTAGGTTAGGTTAGGTTAGGTTAGGTTAGGTTAGGTTAGGTTAGGTTAGGTTAGGTTAGGTTAGGTTAGGTTAGGTTAGGTTAGGTTAGGTTAGGTTAGGTTAGGTTAGGTTAGGTTAGGTTAGGTTAGGTTAGGTTAGGTTAGGTTAGGTTAGGTTAGGTTAGGTTAGGTTAGGTTAGGTTAGGTTAGGTTAGGTTAGGTTAGGTTAGGTTAGGTTAGGTTAGGTTAGGTTAGGTTAGGTTAGGTTAGGTTAGGTTAGGTTAGGTTAGGTTAGGTTAGGTTAGGTTAGGTTAGGTTAGGTTAGGTTAGGTTAGGTTAGGTTAGGTTAGGTTAGGTTAGGTTAGGTTAGGTTAGGTTAGGTTAGGTTAGGTTAGGTTAGGTTAGGTTAGGTTAGGTTAGGTTAGGTTAGGTTAGGTTAGGTTAGGTTAGGTTAGGTTAGGTTAGGTTAGGTTAGGTTAGGTTAGGTTAGGTTAGGTTAGGTTAGGTTAGGTTAGGTTAGGTTAGGTTAGGTTAGGTTAGGTTAGGTTAGGTTAGGTTAGGTTAGGTTAGGTTAGGTTAGGTTAGGTTAGGTTAGGTTAGGTTAGGTTAGGTTAGGTTAGGTTAGGTTAGGTTAGGTTAGGTTAGGTTAGGTTAGGTTAGGTTAGGTTAGGTTAGGTTAGGTTAGGTTAGGTTAGGTTAGGTTAGGTTAGGTTAGGTTAGGTTAGGTTAGGTTAGGTTAGGTTAGGTTAGGTTAGGTTAGGTTAGGTTAGGTTAGGTTAGGTTAGGTTAGGTTAGGTTAGGTTAGGTTAGGTTAGGTTAGGTTAGGTTAGGTTAGGTTAGGTTAGGTTAGGTTAGGTTAGGTTAGGTTAGGTTAGGTTAGGTTAGGTTAGGTTAGGTTAGGTTAGGTTAGGTTAGGTTAGGTTAGGTTAGGTTAGGTTAGGTTAGGTTAGGTTAGGTTAGGTTAGGTTAGGTTAGGTTAGGTTAG